>CM023488.1:3122413-3163717 GCA_013339685.2 Hyalomma asiaticum | reverse complement strand
TTTTGTACAAGTTAAGGGAAACTTCACTTGTGACACGGCTAATGTCGTTTACCTGCTTGAGTGCACTAAATGTAATCAACAATATATTGGTCAGACAGAAACACCTTTCCGAATACGATTTAATAATCACAAGTCACACGCCAAAAATTCCTTGAATCTGCCCCTGTCTAAGCACGTGCACCTTCCCGGCCATTCATTTAGCGACCTGAAGGCAATGATACTGGAATCGGGCTTTCGGACGCACCACGACCGCGAGGTTCGTGAGTCCTACCTCATTTATGAGTTCAAAGCCGCTACCTCGGGCATTAATGAAAACACGGGTAAACTCAAGTGTTTCCCGAGTGTCTAGGGCATTGTCATTATGAGGAAAAAATGCGTTTGTGTACGGGACCACGTGGAAAATTTCAATGAATTTCTTTTACCCTAACTTGTACAACTGTCGGGCAGTGCGCGAAACTAGGCACGCGGCCGCATACCTGCATAGCGCAAACGTAAAACGCGATTTTCCACGCGCGCAGTCCTTGCTTGCACAGCAATTTTAAAAACCGTGACGTTCTGGATGTCGCGATCAGCAAAACTAGAAGATCGCGGACATTTTGAGACCAAATACCGTACAAAATAGTAACGCGGATAGAAGATATCGCGCATTAAAGGCTTTGAAATAATGTACATTTAACGATGCGGAGCCGATGCAACCGGGACCGCCAAGGGTCGCAGGTTCGACGCCCAACCCCCCCCCCCCCCGCCCCCGCTTTTTTTTTTTCTCCTCGAGATTACGTCGGTAGGGGGGCCTGGCGACGGTTGTGTACCTGAAAGCTTTCAGTCGTTCAACTGCCGTTTACGACTCACTCCTACACCAGAACAGGAATTGGCCTCCCTGGTGAAGTACTTGGCCACCACCTCCCACACGATGCCTACAATTAACCCCTCGCCCTCAGTGTCCAGCAGCTGCAGAACATCTGTCCACGGTGGCGGTCAGCTCTGTGAAGCAGCGGAGGGCCGCAATAATCACTGGACCCGGACAGGCCGCCACTGGAAACTAAACATTGGAACGTTCAATGCAAGATCTCTCTCCAGCGAAGCTAGACTAGCTGAACTACTCGAGGAACTAGAGGGAGTTAGATGGGACGTCATTGGCCTTAGCGAAGTTAGGAGAACAGGTGAAGCTTACATAGTCTTATACAATGGACATGTCCTCTGCTATAGAGGATTACCCGAAAAGAGAGAATATGGCGTTGGGTTCCTAATTCATAAAGATATAGCGGGCAACGTAGAGGAATTCTACAGCATTAACGAAAGTGTTGCATGCGTCGTAATAAAACTAAATAGGCGGTATAAACTTAAGTTAATCCAGGGATATGCGCCAACAACGAGCTACGATGATGAACAAGTAGAGCAATTCTACGAGGATATCGAATTAGCAATAAAGAAAGTACGGACACAATACACAGTAGTCATGGGGGATTTCAACGCAAAAGTAGGGACAAAACAAAGTGGAGAGCAGACGATTGGCAACTACGGCGTCGGCCATAGGAATAACCGTGGGGAAATGCTAGTACAATTTGCCGAAAGAAACCGACTCCGAATAATGAACACGTTTTTCAAGAAACACAAGAATAGGAAGTGGACGTGGAGAAGCCCAAACGGGGAAACAAAGAATGAAATCGACTTCATAATGTGCGAACAACTAAGTATAATTCAAGACACAGAAGTAGTGGGGAAGATAAAATGCAGCGATCACAGATTAGTAAGGGCAAAGATTGTACTTAACCTAAAGAAGACAAGAACTAAATTATTTACTAGAAAAAAATGCAATCTAGAGGTAATCAGAGCGAAGAATGAAGAATTTAAAGTAGCCCTAAGCAACAAGTTCGAAGCATTAGACGAAAACGGTGGCGATGTAGAAGAAATGAACAAAACCATAACGAAAACAATCCTTGAAACAGCGATAGAAGTCGGGGGTAAAACAACTAAGCAAACAAGTAAGTTGTCCCAATCTACCAAGGACTTAATAAAAAAACGCCAGCAAATGAAAGTAACTTCGCCAAAAGATAAGACTGAATTCGCAGAACTATCAAAATTGATCAGTAAAGCCAGGCAAAGAGATGTAAGAAACTTTAACACGAGAGAAGTAGAGAAAGCTGTAGAGAAAGGCACCAGCATTAAAACGGTCAAACAGAAACTGCACTTAGGGCAAAACAAAATGCACGCGCTAAAAGATAAACAAGGTAACGTTATCAACATTCAACGAAATACTAAAAGTAGCAGAAGATTTCTACTCTGCACTGTACAGTTCTCAGACAGACCATACAACCTTAACAGAAATAGAATCTGAGGAGGACACCGAAATTCCATGTATAACCGCTGACGAAGTCAAAAAAGCTGTCAAAGGCATGTCCCGCGGTAAAGCAGCTGGTGAAGATGGTATAACAGCCGACTTGATTAAAGACGGAGGAGATATTGTACTTGAAAAACTTGCATCGCTCTTCACGAAATGTGTCAAGACATGTAGTATACCAAGCAGTTGGAAAAATGCGAATATAATCCTTATCCACAAAAAAGGTGACATAAAGGAGTTAAAGAATTATAGACCAATTAGCCTACTCCCAGTAATATACAAGCTATTTACAAAAGTAATTTCTACGAGGATAAGAGAAACACTCGACTTTAATCAACCGAGAGAACAAGCTGGTTTTAGGAAAGGTTACTCGACAATGGACCACAGCCACGCTATCAACCTAGTAATCGAGAAGTACGCGGAATATAACAAACCTCTTTATATGGCGTTTATCGACTACGAGAAAGCATTTGACTCGATAGAAATACAAGCAGTTCTAGAAGCTCTACGTAGACAAGGGGTACCGGACATATACGTGAAAACCATCAACAACATATACAAAGATTGCACAGCCACACTACTCCTACATGAGAGAAGCAGAGAAATCCCGATCGGGAGAGGTGTGAGACAGGGAGATACGATATCCCCGATGCTATTCACTGCATGTTTAGAGGAAATCTTTAAACGTCTAGACTGGGAAAACAAGGGAATTCGAATAGACGGAGAATATCTCAGCAATTTAAGATTCGCAGACGACATTGTGCTCTTTAGCAATGAGGGAGACGAACTACAAAACATGATTGATGACCTAAACAGGGAAAGTATTAAAATTGGATTAAAAATGAATAGGCAGAAGACCAAAGTTATGCTCAATAGCCTAGCTAAGGAACAGGAATTTAAAATCGACAATGAACCCTTACAATGTGTAAACGAATACGTATACCTGGGACAGTTAATAACAGGAACTCCTAACCATGAAAAAGAAATTCTCCGTAGAATAAGGATGGGCTGGAGCGCATTCGGAAGGAATTACGAAATCATGACTGGAAACTTACCGCTCTCACTAAAGCGAAAAGTATTCAATCACTGCATTCTCCCAGTACTAACGTACGGTGCAGAAACGTGGAGGATAACGAAAAGACTAGAGATGAAACTAAAGAGCGCGCAACGTGCAATGGAAAGAAAAATGTTGGGGGTAACGCTAAGAGATAAAAAACGAGCGGAATGGATCAGAGAACAGATAGGAGTAGCCGATATTATTATATCAATTAAAAGAAAGAAGTGGACCTGGGCAGGGCATGTCATGAGGAGGAAAGATAACAGATGGACAGTAAGAGCAACGGAATGGATACCAAGAGAGGGAAAACGTAACAGAGGCAGGCAAAAGGTTAGATGGAGCGATGAAATTAAAAAGTTTGCAGGCATAAAGTGGAACCAACTCGCTCAGGATAGGGTGGATTGGAAATCGTTGGGAGAGGCCTTCGTCCTGCAGTGGACCTAAACAGGCTGATGATGATGATGATGATTTCAAACAACTACAATGCGTTCTTTCACAGTTAAGTTTTTTATATATATGTGTCATTTTATTTCCATTTTTCTTCCTTCATGGTTAATATATTTTTTCATTACAAGATATTTCTGCCGTTTGTCAATAAATCAGTTTTTGGGGGGGGGGGGTTCTGTTTTTTATTTTTATTCCTTTATTTTATTTTTTTTAAATTTTTTAGTCCTTTTTCTGTCATTTCTGCTGTGGTGATTGCCATTTCTACAATGTAGAGTGGCTTTATAGTTCCGTTACATGCAGGTAGTAGAATCCCTCGGGGTCGCAAGTGTGCCGCCTTGCTGTTAATTGAGAGGCTACGGGGTCGCCTCGTGACTCGCCGCAGCCGACCACGTGTTCTGTCCAGGAAGACTTCATAGCCATTCCGTGTACAGAATACGCCTTTGTAGCCGCACTCTCTCCCCTTCCTGTACCTTTAAAAGGAAGGTGCTCTGCAACAGCTTTTTACTCTGATGAAGGCCGGTCCACCGGCCGCAACGTCAGTAAACTTATATTCTTTTTGTTAATCGTGTGAATCTCTTCATTTGAATATATATATATATATATCAGAAGGAAGATATCCGTGAGCCCGAATAAATATTTTCAAATGAAGAGATTCACACGATTAACAAAAAGAGTATAAGTTTACTGACGTTGCGGCCGGTGGGCCGGCCTTCATCAGAGTAAAAAGCTGTTGCAGAGCACCCTCCCTTTGAGGGTACAGGAAGGGGAGAGAGTGCGGCTACAAAGGCGTATGTCTCTACAGGGAATGGCTATGAAGCCTTCCTGAACAGAACACGTGATCGGCTGCGGCGAGTCACGAAGCGACCCCGTAGCCTCTCAATTAACAGCAAGGCGGCACACTTGCATCCCCGAGGGATTCTACTACCTGTATGTAACGGAACTATAAAGCCACTCTACATTGTACAAATGACTGGATGTAGAGTGACTTCATAGTCTTCATCTTCATCTCTCAATAAAGCCCCGAACTACCTCTAAAGGCTCGTGACAAACTGGTGAAGGTGCTGGGTAGCCCTCACGGATGTCGCAGACCCCTACAGGAAGCCGCAGTACAAGCCCAGTGCCGGTCAACACTCCTGTGCATCGGGCCCAGAGGGACTGCCTCCGGAAGGCGACGCTACCGTTGCCGCCAGTTTCACCACTATGGCCAGAGCCGCCGTGCAAACCGCCCCAACCGGTGCGGAAAGCACGACGTTCAACCGGTGTACCCTTGAGAGCCCAAGAGTCCCGATGACATTCCGCGGCACCGTATCGGAGGATGTGGAAGACTGGATGGTGGACTTCGAGGGCGTGGCCGCCTTAAACCAATGGGACGACGCGGCAAAACTCAGGCATGTGTACTTCTACTTAGAAGGCGGAGCGCGTACGTGGTTTACGAACCGGAAGGATCAGCTGACGTCATGGCGCGAATTTTACTGACTGATTCTTCAAACTTACACCAGTGCTGATCGGCACGAACGAGCGGAACGCACGCTTCAGTCCCCCGTTCAGTTTCCTAACGAGACTGTGGCCGCTTATGTCGAAGACATGACGCGCCTCTTTAGAAGAGCTAATCCGGGAATGGCTGAGGACAAGAAGTTGCGTCACCTGATGCGCGGTGTCAAGGAGCAGCTCTTTGCAGGTCTCGTGAGGTGCCCTCCCAAGACAGTGGCGGAGTTCTTGTCCGAGGCCGTAACGATGGAAAAGATGCTCCTGCATCGAGCCAAGCTGTACGAGAGGCAGGTGAACAGTGTGCCCGCTACTGATATTTTTGCGGCCATCGGAAGTAACAACTGCCTGCGGGAACTCATCCGCTCTGTGGTGCGCGAAGAGTTGCAGAAGGCCGCCATACCACCTCAGCCCACGGTAAACTCTGTAGCGAACATCATCCAGTACGAGCTGCACCAGGCTCTTCGTGAGCGAAGTGACGCCTTGTCGCATGCAAACGCTCAGCAAGCACCAGCCGAGTACCGTCGTGCGACCTATGCAGATGCGTTGAACCGTCCTGCATCTCCTCCGCCGCAGTTCACTCGTGCTCTTCCGACTGTGGCACTCCAGCCGGCGCAGCCGATGCTGCCATACTACGGTACCGTTTTACAGGCCGCTCCAGTCGCCTGTCGTTCGCAGCAGCCGGTGCAGTACATCGATGACAAACGCATGCCGCTTCGGAAGTCCGATGTCTGGCGCACAGCCGATCGCCGTCCTCTTTGCTACCACTGCGGTGAAGTGGACCATGTACCGCGAATGTCCATACCGGCACCTTGGCCTTCGCGGTTTTTCTGCTTCCTCGCCGCCACCGCGCTAAGGCCAGCGACCTCGGGACATGGAGGATTATCTCGCCCAGCAACGCATGCCACCGCCTGCTGGGCGGCAGTCGCGCTCGCCGTCGCCGAGGCGATTTTCACCTCCTCCTCAGCGATATTCTGCAGCACGGTCGCCCAGTCCGAGCTATCCAACGGCAATCAGACTGCACTGCGCAAGCTGTTCGAGCTCAGGGCCTGCTTCGCCAGTTCATCAAAGGTACGCCAGACTTCCATCACTCGGCATAGGATAATCACTTACGAGGACGCACGCCTGATACACCAGCCGCCTTACCGCGTGTCGGCTAAAGAGCGTGAAGCCATCCGTACTCAAGCTCGAGAGATGCTTGATGACGGCGTCATCGAACCTTCCAACAGCCCCTGGTCATCTCCGGTTGTTCTTGTTAAACAGAAAGACGGGACATTACGCTTCTGCGTCGACTACCGGAAGCTTAATAGCGTGACAAAGAAGGACGTGTACCCGCTGCCGCGTATCGATGACTCGTTAGATAGGCTACGCCATGCCCGCTATTTTTCTTCTCTCGATCTAAAGAGGGGGTGCTGGCAAATCGAAGTAGACGACCGAGACCGCAAGAAAGCCTTTGTGACGCCGGACGGTCTCTACGAATTTCGAGTACTTCCTTTTGGATCGTGTTCGGCACCGGCAACTTTCCAACGAATGATGGACACTGTGCTCACTGGACTGAAGTGGCAGGCCTGTCTGGTCTACCTAGACGATGTGGTAGTGTTTTCCGAAAAGTTTAATCAGCACCTTCACCGTCTGCCGAGTGTGCTCGAAGCCATCCGATCTGCAGACCTCACACATGGGCCAGAAAAGTGCCACTTTGGTTACGAAGAGCTAAAGTTCCTCGGACATGTAATGAGGCCAAAGGGGTCTGACCCGATCCGGACAAGCTTACCGCCGTAGCCGAATTTCCAGCTCCTGCCGATAAGAGGGCCGTTCGGCGATTCCTTGGTTTGTGCGCCTACTGTCGCAGGTTTATTCACGGCTTTTCGAATATAGCGGAACCCCTCACTCGCCTTACTCGAGATGACACGCCCTTTGTGTGGGACAGTGAACAACAGGAGGCTTTTGCTGCACTATGACAGCGCAGGCAGTCAGCACCCGTGCTTGCACATTTCGACGACGACGCTGACACAGAGGTGCATACCGACGCCAATAACATCGGCCTTGGCGCAGTGCTCGTCCAGCGTCAAGATGGAGTGGAACGAGTCATAGCCTACGCAGGCCGCTCACTATCCCGTGCCGAGGCGAATTACTCGACTACGGAGAAAGAGTGTCTCGCAGTCGTTTGGGCGACTACCAGGTTTCGCCCCTACCTCTATGGTCGTCCATTCAAAGTAGTGACGGACCACCACGCCCTTTGTTGGCTGGCGAGCTTGCGCGACCACTCAGGACGACTGGCACGGTGGAGCCTGCGGCTGCAGGAATTTGACGTCACCATCGCTTACAAGTCTGGCCGTAAGCATGAAGACGCTGACACACTGTGTCGCGCACCAATCCAGCTTGTCAGTCAGGAAACAGACGACGATGACGGTTTCCTGGGCGCCATTAGCTTATCAGATTTGAGCAGACAGCAGCGAGATGACGCAGAAATTCGCCCGATCATTGATCATTTAGAGGGCCGTGGCACAGCCATACCACGTCATCTTTCGCGTTCGTTGACGTCATTAGAGAGTTTTAGTTTGTCCGTAAGCTTCTTTACGTTTGTGGATACCGGTTTACCGTGCGTGTTTACGGTGGAAGTAGAACTGCTAGCGTCATCTATTCGCGGTTTGCTTACCTACAATGCATTCGATTTTCTGCCCCGCCACGGTGGTCTAGTGGCTAAGGTACTCGGCTGCTGATCCGAGGGTCGCGGGATCGAATCCCGGCCGCGGCGGCTGCATTTCGATGGAGGCGAAATGTTGAGGCCCGTGTACTGTGCGATGTCAGTGCACGTTAAAGAACCCCAGGTGGTCGAAATTTTCGGAGCCCTCCACTACGGCGTCTCTCATAATCAGAACTGGTTTTGGGACGTAAAACCCCACAAAACAACATTCGATTTTCTTTTTAGTAGCGTGAGCGTTTTCTTCGAAAGAGGTAATGAAAGGTACTCAGTCAATTATTATCGCACGTCCAACCCTTTACACTAGAAGTCAAGCAAAACGGGCAAGCAACAATAATATTAGCTTTTTGTGTGCCTGGTTAGGTTCCGAATCATCAGGTTTCGCCACCAGCGCTGCTGGTCACGTACACTTTCCCGTTAAACCGGTATCCGTAAACGTGAAGAAGTTTACGGAAAAACTAAAACTCTCTCTGCGAGACAGCGTACTGTACAAGAAGAACGCTAGTTCGAACAGCCGTACTTACCTCCTGGTTGTTCCAAAAGACATGAGAGATGACGTCCTCTTCGCTTGCCTTGACGAACCCACATCTGGCCACCTAGGCTTCTCACGAACACTCGCAAGAGTAAACGAAACGTACTATTGGCCCGGGCTTTCCGCAAGCGTCAAGCAGTACGTTAAAGGTTGCCGTGAATGCCAGCGCCGAAAGACACCATCGGTTGAGCCGGCTGGTTTACTTCAGCCGATAGAGGCACCTCATACACCCTTTGACCAGGTAGGAATGGACATCCTCGGACCGTTTACGCTGTCTTCTGACGGCAACAAATGGGTGATTGTCGCTACAGATTATATAACGCGTTATGCTGAGACGCAAGCGATTCCACGCGCCACCGCTCCTGAGGTAGCGCAGTTTTTCATGCGCCACATCGTACTACGTCATGGTGCTCCCTCTAATGTAATAACCTACAGAGGCACAGCATTCACGGCGCAACTTATGGACGAAGTTTTTGAATTAAGCAACACCAGACATCTGAGGACGACCGCGTACCACCCACAAACGAACGAACTCACCGAGAGACTTAACAAGACTATTACGGACATGATCGCTATGTACATAGAGGTCCACCACAAAACATGGGACCTTATCTTGCCTTATGTGACTTTCGCTTATCATACGGCCGTGCAGGAGACAACGCGGTTCACCCCATTTCGCCTTCTCTACGGCCGGGAAGTTCAGACGATGCTGGACGCTATGCTGCCGTGTCACGACGCTGACCGGTTCACACCTGACGCCGAGGAATTCGCAGAGCGTGCTGAGGAAGCTCGGCAGCTAGCGCGGCTGCACGTCGGCCAGCAGCAACAGGCAGACGCACGACGCTATAACATTCGTCATAGAGAAGTGTTCTACAGCCCCGGAGACAAAGTTTGGGTGTGGACCACAGTTCGCCGCCGTGGGCTCTCCGAAAAGTTACTGAGACGCTACTTCGGCCCGTACAAAGTGCTTCGTCGCGTCAGTGACGTGAACTGCGAGGTGATTCCGGAGCCATCACAGACGCAGGCCAGGACGCGACGACCACCGAGCTCCGACATTATTCACGTTATGCGCATGAAGCCGTACATTGCGCGCTTGTAACTTTCTTAACTTCCTATCATTTATTGTTCTGTGTGTTTTGTTCTTATTTATCTCCGTTAGCTTGCTGATTTTTTTTTCCCCACCCCACGTGGTTGTGCTGTAGCATCGAGGCGATGCTGTTTTTTTTTTTTTTTTTTTTGGAAGGGGGATAATGCCACCTGCATGTAGTGGATCGTGGGCAAGAGAAGCG
This sequence comes from Hyalomma asiaticum, assembly GCA_013339685.2. NCBI lineage: Eukaryota > Metazoa > Arthropoda > Arachnida > Ixodida > Ixodidae > Hyalomma > Hyalomma asiaticum. Next base: position 3,153,868 of record CM023488.1, on the reverse strand, counting down.
GCAGCCCCAAAACGAAGAAGATCGCGCGCTTCTCCGCTCGATAGCCAGCCTCGATGGACGCGCTTTGCCTGGGTCAGCCCCTTCGTCTCTCAATAAAGCCCCGAACTACCTCTAAAGGCTCGTGACAATATATATATATGATGTCATGATGGCGACAGCGAAAGCCCCGTTCAGGTGTCCATATTATTGCTGAAGCAAGGCAGCAAGTAGGGCGAGTTGGTATACTGTCGTGGTGGAACAGCGCGCACAAACAAGGACCGAAGAGAAGTAGTCGACGACACGAGCGCTGACTAACAGCTGAAATTTTATTGAAAATATAGCACATATGTAAAGGAGGAAACAGCACGCGAACATAATGGTCATGACATAAACAGCGGATAAGAGCAACAAGGCTGATTGTACCTTATGTGCCTTCCAAAAACCTGATCTCTTAATCTCCTAGATAAACGCGCGTCATATATCGAAACCACGTTGTTTCTGAGCGTCGCTGTGCTGTTTTCTACCTCTCGTTTGTCCGGCCGCAGGCATTTCTGTCCTTCGCATTTGTGTGTTTGATATTTTCAAGAAATAAGCAGTGCATGAACTCATGAGCCATGAACGTGTCGGAAAAACTATACTGTTGCGTTTTGGAGTTTGCATGTGCGGCCGGTGTTATTTCACTTCTAATACGCCAGTACACTTTATCCACTGCTTCGTCTGTTGATGTGAGCAGGGAGTCTGCTGAGAGGACTAGTGTATGTGGCAAGTACGTGTGTCAGAGGATGAAAACATTGCCAGTGGCGCTAGGTCCTTGCCGTATTTTCCTTAGTAAAGAGTGGAGGTGCGCGCGGCGATAGTACTCGATCGATTGGTTCTTGAAAAAATAACAAAGATGAGGCTCGACAAGGTCGCCTTAACCGCTACCTTTCTTTTTCGAGGAAGGGCAGTACATATAGAGAGGAAAATGCGGGAGTTAGGAAGAACAACATGACCGCGCCTGCGTTGCCTTACGTGCAGGTGCGCCGTATATGAGCTTTCCAAGCGCTTTTAAATTTGTTTGCTTTAATCTTACGGCCGCCTAGCATTTGATTAGGCGCACCGAGGATCAGGTTGACGGATGCAATGCGATCCTCCGAAATGGCACCGAATGCCTGCTTCAGCTGGCAATGAGGGCGCCGATCGACGGCTGAAGCTGCTCTCTCCGTAAATATTATAGTTACCGATCACATACATTCGCATCAAAAACAGCAAAAACAGAACGTGAAAATTTTGATGGCATATACAGAATCTAGCTTTCATGAACGATGATTCATGGCGCAGCGTCAAGAAACTTGCCTAGCATGCTTACTGTGCTAATGACGTGATGTTCTTAGAATATAATTGCATGTCGCACAACTTCGCGGATTCACAGTATACTCACTTATTATTCAATGTAACAGCGCACAATAAAACAAGCAGAGTGAGAGAAGAAGAAACGACGCACACAACGAACGCTGACTCGTAACTGAACGGTTTATTGCACATTAAACACATATGAAAGCTTCATGCAGGTACAGGCGACATGGATTGCCGTCGCGTCACGTTCAAGTAGGATGAAATCGTAAAATTCACGAAAACGCCTGCCGCAGCAAATCTAATTCTTTGTCATATTTTTTTTTATGGACGTTGAACGCCTTGTTGTTCAAGCGGGCCCATGAAAGCATGAGTTCTTGATTTGCATCGACATGGCTTTATTATTTATTTATTTATTTATTTATTTATTTATTTATTTATTTATTTATTTATTTATTTATTTATTTATTTATTTATTTATGTATTTAGAATTTTAACCGCTGGGTGCTTCGGGTGCTTAAAAGGGAATTTACACACAGTTCACCTTCTGCTTTCGCGTTTCTGTGATTCGTTGAGACCATTTAGGTGCCATTCTGAGTAAAGCGCCGCACTGTACACGTCTTGGGCGTGCACATGATGTGGCTTTGCGGCTTCAGAAGTACTGACTGAAGAGGCCACAGTTCTCGGAGCTGAAGCCGAACGCTTCAGTGACGTTGTTGTGCATCAGCCGAAGCGACACTGGAGAGTCGGCCGAATACTTTGGCCAAGGAGGTCCCCTCGGGTACTCCGGCACCCTGCGATGAAATGTCCAAGGAGACGTCAGGTATCGTCTGCATATTCACCATTAAAGGCGTCCTGCAACACTTTCGTAAGTAATCCTCGAGTGACACCGGCTAAGGAGCTGATTGCCTCACGAATCGCCTGCTGCCCCAAAATTTTTGAAATCGGTTACGTGTTACGAAACTTACAGCGGCAAGTTTAAAGGAAAGCATGCTGTGCGAGCGCGTTCGCTGCGCGCTGGAAGCGACGCAGAAAAGGAAACGAGGGGGCGGCGGGACAAGGAGTTACGTTAGCGTGCGTCAAACCCTCGAACATTTTCTTTTCTCCTTTGAACGTATTCACGCTTCTGCAGTGACGACGAGCTTGTGGCCAGAGTTACTATCTTGCCGCGGTGACAGCATTTTCTATGGAGGCGAAATTGCTAGACCTGTGTACTGTGCGATGTCAGTGCCCGTTAAAGAACCCCAGTTGGTGAAAATTTCTAGAGGCCCTACTACGGCTTTTCACTCCTTTCTACACTTTACCTGACCCCCAAAGACGTTGAGCCGTGCTCCCGATATGGGCGCAGAAAACAGCGTCCTTTGCTTACTGCACCAGAATATTATTCATCGGTCACTGCGGGGATGTGACGCCATGTACCACGGCATCCGAGGAAACTGCATCACCCGTCAATCCAGTGGCTATTTCGCAGTCCGTACAAATTATGACGTGTTTTGCTGAAAGAAGAGCTCACGCTTTCCAGGTGTATTTGGAAAGTTAATAGCAAATTCCCTGCCGCATGCGGTACAGCAACGAATTCGGCTGACATGTATGCCACAAGAGCCTGGACGACCCACTGGCAACGCTTTCAGGCCATGTCAGAGAAGTGTTGCAGAGTCCCTTCAAAGGGGAACTGATACAAGATCTGCTACGTTGTTTTTTGGGTTGCTAACGAAATGTTGCGATGCTAAATATGTCCTATAGCAAATACGAACTAACCCAAGAAAAGGTTATCGCGCTAATAGTGAGTTTTAGTATATCGGAAAGCAGCAAACGTAAAGATTTAGCGTTAAGGTTAACGTTACGGTAAAGCTGGGTGCACTTGGCGGCACAAACTAGACTTTTAGTATAGCGGAAGAGAGCGAAACGCTAAAGCTAACGCAAAGGCATGTACGGCGACAACTACACCTTAAAACAACTCTTATTAAATCCCATCATCATCATCATCATGATGATGATGGGATTTAATAAGAGTTGTTTTAAGGTGTAGTTGTCGCCGTACATGCCTTTGCGTTAGCTTTAGCCATCATCATGACACCTTAAAACAACTCTTATTAAATCCCTAAGTGCGCCACAAAATCATTGTGCCAGTATCGTGTGAGTGTGTTGTTAGTGCTGTATCAGCAGACCCGAAAAACATCGCTTCGTTTCAACATGCCGCCATCGAGTCTCCTTTCTGACCCGTACTGCCTGTCATTTCGAAGTTGCGATGACATAGGAGCGCACTTATTTTATACTTTGGAAACCAGAGAAGCTACGCAGGCAGTCCATGTCGTCGAGGCTATGCCGTATATACGAGAAATTTCGCCGACATTTCCACTTTGAGAAGGCGGACTTTCCACTTGTCATCAGTGCCCCGGAGCTTCTGCAACATTTCTCCGGTGCCCAGGGGGTGCGCATCTGTGCATGTGCCTGCGAATGCTGGCTTATCCAAGTCGCCTTTGTGACTGAAGGAATACTTCGCCAAACAGTACTGTCATTTCAAGCATTATACATACAGTAGTGCACCACACTACTCGTCTCGGCTTTATTTTGGTTGTAGTGTGAGCTGAGCGCCCGCACGCACGGTGGCGTAGCGGCCTAGCTGATCACTAGCGCCACCTGCAGCGCCATTGTGGAAGTGCAACTGCAGGCCCAAGCGAGGGCCGGGACTAGAGAATCTCGCTCCCGCCGCCGGCTCGGACGGCACGTTTTCAGTATGTGCGAATAAAGCGCATTTCTTCTCGTTTTACCACGCCTCAGCCTTCATGCCTAGCTCTCCCATCCCTCACAACTGGCGCAGTCGACCCCGAACCACGCCTGGAACGTCGCCTTTTGCCCGCTTCGTGAAGTGAACCGCCGGACCGGCCGCACAGCGCTTCGTCCTTTGTGTAGCGCCCGCCGCCCGATACGCCTCGCGCCCGCTTCGTCTGAGTCATTTCGCGCCTTGCCATTTGTTTTCGCCAACCGTCGTGCTGACGCCCACACCCGCCCGCCCGATGAAGTAGCTCGCCTGCAGAGCCCAAAAGGTCTGACCTGCCCGCCTTTTCGTCTCTCGTGACTCTTGTGCTACTTTGTTGTGAACGCCATGCCGCTCGTGAATTGGAGCGAGGCTACGCCTGAGGACCTCGCCGGCTTTACAGCGGATTTCCTCCGTGAAGAGTTGGTTCGCCGAGACCTGGACACCGCCGGGTCGAAGGAAGAAGTAATCAACCGTCTCATCGCCGATATCGCCCAAAACCGCCTAACCACATCACAGTTGCCTTCCCCAGACTCCGCAGCGCCCAGCCAGCGCCCGAACACTACGTCGCCACCGACCTTCGATGCAGCCCAAAGTACCGAGTTGCTGACGGGTTTACTTCAACAGCTCCTTCACGTGTCCCAACGCGCTGCAGCCCCAGTCCAAGTCACTACTCTTCCAGACCTGTCCGCAATCGCTTCCTACTTACAGTGGAGACGGCAGCATTTCAGCGTCCCACTGGATTGAAGAGTTGGAACGAACTCGAAACCTAGCTTCGTGGGAGCCTTCAACCCTCCTCGCCGTCGCTTTGGGAAAGCTTCGGGGAGCAGCCGCGGATTGGAAAGCAGTCATTGGCCGTCAGTGCCCCACCTGGGAAGCCTTCAGGCAAGCTTTCTTAGATCAATTCAGCGCCAAGCAAACCTTGCTACAGTGGCAACAAGCTGTTACTTGTCGCGTACAAGCGCACGGGGAGAACCTTGTGAACTACTCTCTGGCGAAGTTGAAGCTCATTTCGGGATGCCCAGTCACGCTCACCGACACTCAGAGCATAGAGTACGCCCTTCAGGGCATTGCCGACGTGAACCTGGCCACTACTATTGCAGCCCAACGACCAGAAACCGTCGCCGCGTATATGGACATCGTAACGCATCTTGACCAAACATTGAGCCACTCGTCTCGCCAACTCCCGCGCCCAGTGTATTCGAGCGCCAAGTTATCAACGCCAAGCCCACAGGCGCCCCGCCACATTGAAGAGCGCATGAATGTTCAGGCGGTATCAGACAAAACAAGAGCGCCACAGCGAATTTCAGCTCTACCAGTAGACCAACAAGAGGCTCGATACCTCACCATCTCCGCGAGGCATGGTGCTCCTGCCTACCGTCCTGGCCAGAACTTGGCCGAAGCCGTGTGCTTCCAGTGCCGCCAAAAGGGACATCTCGCATCCAAGTGCCCATCTAGAGCTACTGCCCCACCGTCTACAACGCATCCTTCGCCAGCTCTACACAGCACCCTTTCCGAGACCCTTGATGGATCGTTGGTCCAGTGCGCCCTTGTCAACGCCACAATTGCTGGGATAGGCCAGGTGGACGCATTTCCAGACAGTGGCTCTAAAGTGACACTTGTTTCTCGTCACCTGGTCAGCTCTTTACCCCTCCTGCCCTGGACCAGACCCCCTCTTGTTGTCGTTGGAGGAACGACAGTGGCTCCTGCTGGTGCCATCTGCTTGAAGATCTCGGTGGGACCCATCACTGGTTTAGTTGAAGCCGCTGCCCTCGACAACAATGCCGTGCCACTTATACTTGGCGAAGACTGGTTTTCCGCAAGTCACGCACAGTTGGTGTTCCAGCCACCCATGCCAACTGAAATTCGTCATTCCACCACAGGAACAAGTGTGCGGTGCCATGAACGACTGTTGCCCGGGATGTCGAATGCTGTTATGATCAAGGGGTCCTCCTTCAACTGCCATGTATCTGGACACCACAGCTCAGGAGGCCTCCAGCGAATGCCGCTCCCAGGCCCAGATGAACCCCCATGGTTAGCACTATCTTGCCAAGATGACGTTTCAAACACCAACCACCCGTCTTTTGAATGCAAGCAAGGCGCTTCTCCAACAACTGAGGTTTGCATTGACCCATCCTTGCCCGCCGCTCAGATCGGTAGCCACATGCCAGCACATCAACAACGGGAAATTAGGAGCATTCTGTCGAAGCACGCTGAAGTGTTCGCTCGTGAAGAGGGTGACCTAGGTCTGTACGAAGGTGTTGAACACTCAATTCACCTGCTTCCCGACGCTGTGCCATACAGTCGATCCCCTTACCGTTACTCTGCTGCAGACCGTCGTTTTCTTGAGGCCCAAACAAGCACACTCCTTCGGCAAGGCATCATTCTTCCGGCCTTAGGGCCTTGGGCATTCCCCGCAGTGGTTGTCAGCCGAGGTAGCAAGAAGCGCCTTTGCGTTAACTATGTGCCCCTAAACAAGATGACTGTGAGTGTCGTGCAGCCACTTCCACATGCGGATGACATTGCTGGTTCAGAGTACTTCGCCTGCCTTGACCTAAAGTTTGCTTACTGGCAAGTTCGCGTTTGTGAAGAAGACCAAGCAAAAACTGCTTTTGTTACCCACCATGGCACGCGCCCGCCCGAGCGCTTGAAGGACTATTCCCTCTCGCAGTGAAGCCACCCAGCAGTGCCCCTTTCCCAGACCAAAGGGACTTGGTCCAACAAGGAGGGGCCGGATGTGAGCTGAGCGCCCGCACGCACGGTGGCGTAGCGGCCTAGCTGATCACTAGCGCCACCTGCAGCGCCATTGTGGAAGTGCAACTGCAGGCCCAAGCGAGGGCCGGGACTGAGAATCTCGCTCCCGCCGCCGGCGCGGACGGCACGTTTTAGTATGTGCGAATAAAGCGCATTTCTTCTCGTTTTACCACGCCTCAGCCTTCATGCCTAGCTCTCCCATCCCTCACAAGTTGAAACATGCCGATGAGCAAAAGTGCGTTTTTAATAAAGGATGCGTGCCGTGTCCGGCCCATCTCGACGAGCGAACTGACCGTACAAGCTCGGCTCTCGAACGCCGGCACGCGCAGTCTCGAAGGCCGTGAAAGCGAGTGCACTCACATTTTAAGCCTTGTGTGCCGCTTACTGAGTGCGTATCTTGAAAACGGCGACACATTGTCGCCAATACACGGATGGCGAAGCTTAATTAGCCAAACCTAAGGCAAACAAGAACATGAGCGGGTAATGAATGAGCTTAACAACGCAGGCCGATGTCACGACAGATCTGAAGCGAGTGGTCTCACTTCGACTGACGCCGCCATCTTGCCAGCCGTACGGGTCCCTTTGCGAGCGTTAGCGTTGAACGATATCTTCCGAAAATAGCGTAGGCACGTAAGGGTATCGTATACGTTAAGGTTCTGCGCATGCGCGGTGTGTTCCACGGTAACTTAACGTTAACGCTAAATCTTTGCGTTTGCTGCTTTCCGATATACTAAAACTCACTAATGACCCATTTATTGCATGTGGAAACTTCGTGTGCTTCGGCGCAGGACGACTATTTAACTAGAGACGTTTTCATGGCGGCCGTCGTAATGTCGGTTTCAGGCAGTGCCGACTGATTTTGATTTGATCTTTAAAGGTACCGAACACGCGCTCCTTGGTGTTCGGCACGCGATTGCATTTTTAAAGTAGCCTTTAAAAGCTGTTCCTCCTCTAATAGCTGTCCATAATGCACCTTGCACCTATCGTTTAAGGACATTTTTTTGCCTAAGGACCCCATCCTTAGTGTGTGCCTTGTTAGCTCACGTCTACATGTTTTCCTTTCCGATGTATGCCAAAAATATGAAATTTATTTTAATACAAAATGCACCTATTTCAACTAACGTGTCGCTTTTAAAATTGCTTTGCAACAGAACCTTTACTCGTGTTTTTCTTCCCTTCGGTATCTAAAACGACACGAAGCCAAGATCTGGTGGTTGCATATTGAACATAGATTTGTTATTTAGTTAAAAGGATAATTTTTTCGCAATTTGCTAAAGTAGTGTCCGATTATGAGATCTTTCTGACATTTCTTGAATTTCTTTGTGTGTTCATAAGTCGCACTGACTGTCCACAAGTTGCGCAGAATGCTAATATTGTGCTGATGTGCTTAAAGCTGTGCTAACTTTTCACACCTTTTCTCGCAGGTTACGCCCTTGGCGAAGCTTTCCCACTACGACGGTGCAACACGAGAATAGCATATTATCAATGCAGAGTCCGGAAAATAAATGAAACAGTGCTCTTCTTTATAAACCTTTCTTCTTGTCTTAATTGTTTTGTTTAGAACGCATTAATATAAAATACAAGGGATCCAGTTTAGCCCCACTTATTATTGTGTTAATAGAGCTTTCACGTATGCGTGAGGGGCACATCTACACAAACTACTGTTGGTCCACTTGATAGTGCAATGGCGCGGTTGTTAGGCCCTTGGAAAATGTGAAAACACAAAAATAAAAATTTTGCAATCCAAACGGTGCGATACACGTGGGGTAAACCACTGGAAACACCATAATGGCTGTGAACGGTCGCGGAAGGGGTTTCCCAATGTCGGCGGGGCCGACAACACGGCTGAAAAGCCTGAATGCTGGCAACATCTGCCAGTGCTACCTAGCCAAATTCCGACCACGCTGGCTTGTCAAATTCCGCCAAGTTCGACCCATGGTGGCCTTGCCACAGTGGAGCCAATCTGGCTGGTCATCATCGGGCAGATGTGGGTGAAAGTAGCGCGAGCGCGATCAGCCGACTTAGGCCCGATATCGCTGTCGACATTGGCCGACTTCACGCCTACATCAGTCCAGTGTCGGCGTACTGCTAGGTAGGAATTGATATCAAGGCATCCAGATATCTAGAAAGAGACAGCTTGGAATATGAATAATAGTGGAAGCGCGTGCGTGAGTCAGCCGTCGATCAGCCTAAACAGAGAAGAGATGGAATGTCTTGCCTCTCGCGTAGACCGTACGTGTACCCGTTCGACAGGCGGCGCTACCATTCCTGGACATGCGCAGATAAGTTGTTTCTTCTTTTTCGCCTCAGTACCCTGCTTCAGTTGATAATCGGCGTTCGTGTTGTCCATGCCTCTCTCTTCTCCTGTGTCCGTGCTTTGCACGGCTCTCCTTTGCGTTATGAATCCTTACCAACTCGCTCAGCTTTCTGTCCTTCTGACCACTGCATTGTTTGATCCTCCGAAGCGCTCCTTATTTCCCTTAAACATACGCGTTCAGGCTCGGAGGCGCGCGAGCTTGCGTCCAGAGTGCACTGCTTGTCTTCGATATTGCACATACGACAGCACCTGGAAAACCGGCCCGGTTACCAAGCGAATCCACCTTATTCCGCTTATTCCAAAGTTAGTTAATGACATTACTGAATGGAGACGGTTTAATTGTCCTGTGGGACTCGAACGCGCGAGTTACTGTGATTCGAACCAAAGAATTTCGGACTCGAACCCAGAGGTGTGAGACTCCAATGCATTTCTTGGATAAGGTGCATGCGGATTGAGACAGGTTACTGTTTAAGATTGATTAGGGCGGACATTGATGAAATGAAACAGGGTAAGGCAGATGAATACGAATTAAGGCATATTACGGTTGCTCAAGGCACAATATGGTGGATTATAAAAGGGTAAGGCATATTAAGATGGATTAAGGTAGATTATAATGCACTAAGTTTGGATTAGCGTGGACTAAGCCAGGTCAAGGTGCTCTAAAATGGACTAAAGCAGATTATGGTGGATTAACAGAGATTTGGGCAGAAAGCACAGATTAAGATGAACTAAAGGCACATTAAAACAAATTAATATGGATTTGATGGGTTAAGGTAGATCAATACTGTTTAATGCATGTATAGACTGAGGTGGATCAATGGGGACTGATGTGGAACAACAATTATTCAGTTGCAGTAAGGCAGACTTCATTAATTTAGAAGTATCAATAAACCGTAACCCACACTACCTTCCGAATCGTTCTTCCGAATCGACTTTACCCAGTCTTTCTCTGCCTTAATGCACTCTGATCTGCTGTAATCCACCATACTCTACCCTGATGTGCCCTAATCTGCTTCAAGCTTTCTTAAAGACCCTAATCCACCATTAGCAATCCTGATCCCCTTAATCCGCCATAATTTATTTATTTATTTATTTATTTCATTACCCTCAGGACCCGAGGGCGTTGCAGAGGGGAGTGGTACATTTTTTAACATACATTGTGCAACGAAGCATAAAACAAAGAAAAAGAACTCAGGTGATTAAACAAAATACAGGTAATCATTTTCAGCAACAATAACAACAAAAACTAAACACGAGAAATAACACCAAAGGCCGATAATGTGCACATGAATCAAGAACACGCGCTATAAAAATGAACCTAAGCAAAAGGGGGGTGACACGATTTCTTTACGATGACAGGAGGTTAATCAAAGCATCTTTGAACTTGGTGTTGTCAGATATTTCGACGACAGAGCAGGGAAGGTGATTCCACTTTGTTGACGTATCGGGATGAATAAATTAAAAAAATAGTTTGTGTGGCACGAAGGAACACCGACCTTATGACGGCGATCGGTGCGAGCAGAAACGTAGATGGGGGAGGGGGGGAGGGGAGGTTATCAAGCGATTTCTAAGAATAGAGTAGCCGTAATGTATCCTTTGGGACAGGCAAAGGCGAGATATTTTCCTACGTTGTGACTAGCGGCGGTAATGATAAGTTTGCTTTCATAAGGGTGACGCTGGAAGTACGATGATAATTTGAAAGGACGGAACAAGCTGCCCCGTTCTGGATTAATTCGATTTCACGTATGATTCGTTCTTCGCTTGGGCCCCAGACGGATGCCGTATACTCAAGTTTAGAACGAACTAATGATTTGTAAAGATGTAATTTTACGGAACTAGAAGTACGATAAAAATTGCGGCGTATGAAACCCAGCATGTGATTAGCATTGTTAGTTATATGATTTACATGACTCTTCCAAGAAAGATTAGAAGAAATAAATACGCCGATATTTGTAAAGGCACACACTCAAGGGGAGTAGAATGAAGGTACTATGAAGGACAACAAGAAACACCCATGAATTTATGTTTAGCTGCATGTTCCACGTGTTAGCCCAGTCTAGAGCATAGTTAATGTCTGACTGAAGGAGACCTACATCAAAATCGCCTGTTGATTTCCCAGTATATGACGCAGTCATCTGCAAAGAGGTTAACTGATGAACATATGCAATCCGGTAAATCGTTTACGTAGATGAGGAAAAGCAAAGGTCCCAGTGCAGAGCCTTGTGGCACGCCCAATTCAACTGAGGATGTGGTGGAGCAAGTGCGACAAATTGTGAACGTCCAGTCAGAAGAGAATGTAGCCTTTGAAGAACGTTAAGGTCAAGGTTAAGTTTACCCAATTTAAAGAAGCAGCAGTTGACGAGAGACCTTGTGAAACGCTTTAGAAAAATCTAGGACAATAGAGTCAACAATGGAACCCGTGTCAAGGATGGAATGAGTATAAATGACATGAGTTGCGTTTCACAGGAAAATGACTTCCGAAACCCGTGCTGATGATTTGTAAAAAATGCATTTGACTGTAGAAATGATGCAATGTGAGAATAAATAACATGTTCCATAATTTTATAATAAACCTCCTTATTGGCCGCGAGGCCCACCACTGCTGCGATCGTTCTGACGTCATATGTAGGATGCCCTTCCCACCTTGCTCATTGCGCTGCGTAGCTCCCTTGTAAAACGTGACGTGCGGGTCAAATCGAGCATTCTAAATCTCTTGACGTCTTAATGATCAGCATCGCTTGTGGAATGTAAAGTTCATTATCGGTATGCAGAGCAGTATTCGACCATCCTTCGCCATGTGGTAGCATAAAAAATATTGTGTAAAGCCTAAAATTTCATTACATACCTGTTTTATTTGTGATCTTCTTATCCCTACGTCTGAAAAGTTATGTGGTTATATGAAGAACGTAACCTTTTCATATACATTCGCTTTCCATCAAATTAACACGCCGTTCTCATTGTTTATTTAATTCTGGCTCTGCCATTTTTTTCCCATGAAAACTAAGTAATATTTCAGCCTGTGCGAATCTGGCGTGCCCTCATCGGCATGTGCAGAACGAGCTCGTGCAAATCCTTGCTTGTGATAGCTGAAGCTTTTAGAAGTGCTGCCAAATTAGCCTCATTATTTTAATTGTCGCTTTGTTTTACACCAAACTAATTGACGTGCTTGGGCACGTAAAACAAAACTTCCTTCAGAAAGCAGCTGCGATTTCTCGGACTGTTTGTCAATAAAGTTCTTGATGCTGCAGAATGGCAGGCTAACTGTAAATGAACAAAAGAAGAAAATAATAGGTCAGGTTTGCGCTGAGACGCGCGTGGCTTAACACACCGCAGCCCGTCGATTTGAAGTTGGACATGGTTCTTACATGGCCTTGCTAGGTCTCACTTCCCAACCAATTTAGCCGTAGCGCGGTCAGGCTTTCCTCAATCAGTCCGTAACTTAATTAATTTTACTTTATTAGCATTGGCTTAATTACGCCGGTCAGCTTGATAATGCATATCTTAATTAGTATTAGCCTCAGTCCTGGTCTATTTAGGCATGACTTAATCAGTCAGCCTAACTAGGTTCGGTTTAGTTTTATTTAAAATAGGCTTGTGTACTTAGTAATAATTAATTAAGATTTGATTAATTATTCTTGGCTTCATTGGCCTTAAGTCTATTAGGCTTGGGTAAATTAGAATTATCTTATATAGATATTATAAGGGATCGTTTAACATGGCCGATCACGAGCTGCGACAACGAAGATCGGATCGTCCAGGTGATGATGATATGTAGAGATGAGGAAGAAATACAAGTGATGATGATTCCTAGAGATGAAGAAGAGTAGTTCATAGATCGCGCTCACACTAATGCCCTCCCGCAGTGGAAGCGGCCGCCTGGCCGCGCATTATCATGAGACCCGGCGCGTGTACGGTTTCAATCGAGCGACATGAACAATCTCGGTACCACGGCAACGGAGGTCGGAAGGGATTCGAAGCGGCGATACGCGGTAATTAACAGGGGATGTCTTTTCAATGACCACGTAGGGTCCAATAAAATGACTGGCGAATTTTTCGCACAAGCCGGGAACGCGCACAGGTGTCCATAGGAGCACTTCATCTCCAGGGGAAAAAGTCACAGTGCGGTGAGTCGAATCGTAGCGCTCTTTCCGAACTTCCTGAGAGATGCTGGTGTTGATGCGAGCCCGATGACGGCAATCCGCGACCCGGGACAAAAACTGCTCGGAAAAGGGCGTCCCTGAGAGTGCAGGAGCTGCTGTAAGTAGCGACACGTCTAATGGTAAACTTGGCGAGCGGCCATACACGAGGAAAAATGGTGAAAAGCCGGTGGTACGTTGTACAGCCGTATTGTATGCGAATGTGACGAACGGCAGGATTGCATCCCAGTTGGTGTGGTCGGGGCGGATGTACATGGCAATCATATCTGAAAAAGTACGATGAAAACGCTCTGTCAAGCCGTTGGTCTGCGGATGGTAGCTCGAGGTGGTCTTGTGGACAGTATTGGTGGTACGCAGAACTTCGTTAAGAAGAGACGATAGGAAGGCCTTGCCACGGTCGCTGAGGAGAACGCGCGGGGCTCCGTGTCGTAGAAAGATATTGGTCAGAAAGAAATCGGCAACCTCAGCGGCGGTACCAGATTGGAGATATGCTGTCTCCGCATAGCGTGTCAGGTGGTCCACGGCCGTCACAATCCACCGATTACCATTTGAGGTCTTGGGAAGTGGACCGTACAAGTCTATTCCGACGACTTCGAAAGGCGAAGCGGGGCAGGGAAGAGGTTGCAAAAGACCAGCAGGAGCAGTCGTAGGTCGCTTGCGGCTTTGACAAAGAGAGCATGATGTGACGTACTTGGCGACGGTGGAGGACAGGCCGGGCCATGTGCATCGACTTCGTATTTTGTCGTACGTCTTATGATATCCTAGGTGGCCTGCCGTCGGGTCATCGTGAAATGCTTCTAGTACCTCGCGTTGCAAAGAACGCGGTATGACGGGAACCCACTTGTTGCCATCGACGTGATAGATATAGCGATGCAAGACCCCATTTTGAAGCTTGAACTGCTTGAGCTGACGACGAAGCCGGGCGTTTGGAGGTGCAGAAGAACCTTGCATGCGCTCTAGGATAGTCCGACAATACGGGTCATCCCGTTGGTGGGAGACGAGGGCAGATTGGTGGTCAGGTTGCAGCCAGTCGAGCGCTGATACGGGCAAAGGCGATAGTGAAAGCCCGGAGGGCGCGTTACTACCGCTTGGTGATGCTGAGTCATTACTGCTCGGCAAAGGCTGGCGAGAAAGAGCGTCGGCGTCTTGGTGGTTCTTTCCGGACCTGTAGATTACATCGAAGTCATACTCTTGTAAACGTATCACCCAGCGACCAAGGCGACCCGATAAGTTCTTGAGCGATGAGAGCCAGCACAGCGCATTATGGTCGGTAACGACGGTGAAGTGGCGGCCGTAGAGGTATGGGCGAAATTTCTGCACGGCCCAAACAACAGCGAGGCACTCCTGTTCGGTTATAGTATAATTTTTCTCAGCAGTGGTCAACGTGCGACTTGCATAAGCGACGACTCGTTCACGCGAGGTCTTGTCACGCTGCAAGAGAATAGCGCCGAGACCATGACTGCTAGCGTCAGTGTGAAGGATAGTGGCTGCGCTTTGGTCAAAGTGGCACAATACGGGGTCCGACGTTAGAGCGTGTTTCAGTTTTATGAACGCATCTTCACAATCGTCCGACCAAACGAATGGTACATTGTTTGAAAGGAGTTGATGGAGCGGAGATGCAAGCGCAGCAAAGTTGCGTATGAAGCGCCGGAAGTAGGAAGCCAGTCCGAGAAAACTGCGCAGATCTTTTTGGCGTCGAGGACGGGGAAATTCGAGGACGGCGGAAAGTTTTTCAGGGTCCGGTCGAATGCCGTCTTTACTGACTAAGTGCCCCAGCACCTTGATGGACTTGCTTGCGAAAGTACATTTTTTCGTATTGAGCTGTAGGCCCGCGCGTGCGAGGCAGGAAAGCACTTGTTCGAGACGCTCCAGGTGGTCGGCAAATGTAGTCGAAAATACTACAATATCGTCCAAGTAGCACAGACATGTCCTCCATTTTAAGCCACGAAGGACAGTGTCGATCATACGCTCGAAAGTGGCAGGCGCATTACAGAGTCCGAAAGGCATTACATTAAACTCGTACAGCCTATCTGGCGTAGCAAAGGCTGTTTTCTCCTTGTCGGACTCCGACACGGGTATTTGCCAATAGCCCGATCTAAGGTCAAGACTAGAGAAATACTCGGCGCCATGTAAGGAATCTAATGCATCGTCGATCCGTGGCAAGGGGTAAACATCCTTGCGCGTGATTTTGTTTAAGGCACGGTAATCAACACAAAAACGCACGGACCCGTCTTTCTTCTGCACGAGGACGACTGGGGAAGACCAGGGACTCGAAGAAGGTCGTATGATGTTCCTTCGGAGCATGTCTGATACGTTTTCCTCGATAATCTTGCGCTCTGTGTGGGACACACGATATGGCCGCCGGTGAACAATGCGGGAGCCGTCTGTCTGTATGCGATGAGTCGCTGCAGTAGTCATACCGAGGGCAGCCGAGTTGATGTCGAACAGAGAGTGATGTTTTTCCAACAGGGCGAGAAGGTCTTGGCTCTGTGCAGGTGTCAGATCAGGGCTTATGGTTGCCGATAGTGGTAAGGTAGTGGTAGTTGGTGGCGGCAACGTTGACTCCGGTAGGCCGGTCTAAAGAGCTACAATTGCCTGTGGGTGGGTATCAGCAGCGCATGTGAGACTTGATCCACGGGGTAACATTAGCGGTTCGGCGCCTTGATTTACAGCCGTCAGGAATGCAGAGCCCTTGAAGAAGCGAATAAGGCCAGGCATAATAAGAATTCCTCGGGATAGAGCTTGACCGTAGGGAACAACGAGCACGTCGCCATCGAAAATGTCGCTAGAGTTCACACCTATAATTTCTTCTCTAGAAGGCCAAAGAACGTAATCGGAGGAGGTGACGAGGCGCAAGCGTTGTTCGTGGCTCGGAAGCGAGCAGTTTGTCTCATGAAGGTGTACGAGTCGCTCACGACAAGAGATAGCAGCGGACGCCGAAGACAAAAAATCCCATCCTAAAATCAGCTCGTGCGAACACTCGCGAAACACAGCAAAAACAATGTGATGGCGAATGCCGTCAATATGAACACGAACTGTACACTGCGCAATTGGACGAATGAAGGCGTTGGTCGCTCCACGAAGAGAAGGGCTGCAATAAGGCGTCATCACTTTTCGAAGGCGGCAACACAAGTCGGCACGTATAATCGAAATGGCGGCACCAGTGTCAACAAGAGCTTCGACGGGTAGACCTTCTGCAAATACTAACAACAAGTTCGACGGTCGCTCTGGAGGAATTGTAAGCTGTCCAGTGGATGCAGTTTTCCCTCCTAAAACTGCATCGGTGAGTTTTCCGGGTGGTTGTTAGGAGCGTGAGTGGCGCTGCGAAGAGGTGACACTGAACGCCGGCGCGGAGAGGGTGACCTGCGGCGAGATTCTCGCGCATTCATAGGCGTGTCGGTAGGGTAAGGAGGAGATGGTGATCGGCTGTAGTACGAACGATAGGGGGTTCGTTGGTAGCCCGTAGGCGATGGTGTTGAAGGTGATGGTGTTGATGCCCTTAATAATGTGCCGTATTTGGTCAGCTTGGGACATGCGTTCATTGACGCGTTTGCACAACGCTAGCACATCCTCAATGTATGAGGTGTACGATTCGCCAGGGAACTGGATGCGCTCACCGAGTTTCTTCTTCGCCACCTCTGCACGAACAGCGGAAGCGCCGAAGATTTGCCGAAGTTGTTGTGAAAACGTCGCCCAGTCGGGAAGATCCGGCTCATGGTTCCAAAACCAGGTCTTCGCGACGTCCGACAAATAGAAGGGGACATTTCGCAGCTTCTGGACGTTGTCCCACCTATTGAAGTCGCTTACAAGGTTGTAGGTCTGGAGCCAGTCATCGACGTCATCACCCCGCAGCCCAGCGAAGATGGGTGGGTCACGATGGCGGTTGTGGATGGCCACAAGGGATGACGGAATCTGCGCGGCGGCGGCAGCAGCAGAGCTACCTTGATTGTCGTCAGCAGGCATCGCAGGAAGTGCTATGCGGCGACCCGAACGGAGCTCCAGTGAGACGGGCGAGAGGTCTTGAGGATCGAAAAGCACCTCCACCACTTATAAGGGATCGTTTAATATGGCCGATCACGAGCTGCGACAACGAAGGTCGGATCGTCCAGGTGATGATGATATGTAGAGATGAGGAAGAAATACAAGTGATGATGATTCCTAGAGATGAAGAAGAGTAGTTCATAGATCGCGCTCACACTAAAACTTAGTTAATATTATGTTAATTGGGCCATGCTTAGTTTAATAAGACCGGTATAATTAGCTTTAGCTTAATTGCGCTAGTTTGAGTAGCATTAGCTTTAGTAGGCTTGACTTCATTAGTATTACTTTAATGAGGCTAGTCCTAATAAGTCTTAGCTTACTTAGCCCCAAATATGCTAGCTTATTTGGCTATACGACGAGCTGATGAATTAAAAATCACAGCATATCCACGGAGTGAATGATGATGAGTGGGCGAAGCTCCGGAGGTTCATCGTAGATCGTGCCGAGTTCCGGATTAATTTAGTTAACGCGCACGCTACGAATCCTTATGGTTCAACTACGCACAAGTGAAATCTCCCACCGGCACTTCATTGCAAATCAAGATCCAGTGCCTATATATACGGTTCTCCAGCGCGGTGAACGGTTCTCCAGCGCGAGCAGTCGGTATTTTTCAATCAAGAAACTCGCTAGAAGACGCTGCCTGCGTCAAGCTTGTCTCTCGCGGGTGAGGGCGCGTTCTCCTTCTTTGCGAGCTGGTAGCGCGTTCATCGAAGAAAGAGCGTTTCCATAGTCAGCGCGCGCCTTTCGCTCTCTCTGTCTCTCTCTCTCTCTCTCACAAGACAGCAGATTTTTTTTTTCTTTATTGCAGTACAAACACAAAACAGTGCAAACACAAAAATAACACTTAGAACCCGCCAGCGTCTATGAGGCTGGTTGTATATGCTTGTGAACTTTCAGATGTTTTAAGTTATCTATTATACGAATAAGTTCCTCATCAGCTTCTAGGTACTTTAGCACTTCACCAAGTTTCGTGACGTTTTCAACAAAATGAGCATTGACAGATCGTGTATGAGGATCAGCGTTCCTTACATCCATGCGTGACCTCCATATGCTATAAAGTCCTAAAAGCATAAACAGGTCATAGGGGACACTATTTCCTTGTACAGGCAAGAATCGTATACCATAGGGATCTATTGGGAGTTTCTTCTTCAGTGTTCTTTGCAGCACATCCCAGTAAAAGACTGCATCCCAACAGTCAATAAAGACATGCTCAATAGTTTCCGGTTTACGACATAAAAGGCAATTGACTCCCCAAGGCACGAACATACCTCGTTGTTGGAGCCATGTTTTAACTGGTAAGGTGCCTGTGTGAAGTTCAAAAAAGAACGTTTTTACCCTGCCAGAAACTAACATTTTCTTGACGCGTTTAAGGACGTTACTTCCTTGTCCCTCCCGATAAATAGATCTATAAATCGGAAGGGGAAGCACTACGTCTATGAGATCTTTAAACAGTCTTTTCCTTGGGACATTGCTTAAGTACTCAATAGAGAATTTGCCTATGAGGAACCTAAAGGAAGATACAACCTCGCATAAATAACGGGATACTCTATATTGGCCATTTTCTACCGTGGAAACAACAAATTCTGGTATTGCGCCCGGTAACATTACTTGAATTATTGTGCGGATAAAGGGGTCTTGCTGATCTCTTAGGAATAAAAACCTGCTGGTCACCTGTTTCAAGAACAGGTGAGATAAACCCAACCCTCCATCTCGGACCTTACGGAAAAGATTAGTCCGCGACGTTCGTTCAAACTGAGAATTCCACACAAATGTCGCAAAAACTCTGTGGAATCGCTTAATTCCGCTTCTAGTGCAGTACAATACCTGGAGGAGATACCATATCTTCGCTACCAAGAAAATATTACATATAGTAGACCGGGCAAATATTGACAAATCTCGTCCTGCCCAGCACAAAGTCCTTCTTTTCATTTCGTCGGCCTTCTGCATCCAAAATTGCGTATTTTCTCTGTACCTGTCTAGAGGCACCCCTAAGTATGTGTTCGGTACTGTGCTCCACCGCAGGTGCTCAAAGACAGCTGGTGGATGCAGCCACGTACCATGCCATAACCCTAAACTTTTGTCCCTATTCAATAAGCTACCAGTTTGGTCACAAAAACTCTGCGTAATTTCCAGAGCCACTGAAACGCTCTCTTTGTCAGCGCATATTATTGCTACATTGTCAGCGTAAGCAAGCACTCGCACATCACAGGAGCTCGCGCGCCGGGAGGCACGCGCCGAGGGCGCGCCTCCCACACGCGCCCTCCTAGTAGCGCCTTCCTAGTAGGTAACGCGCTATACTACAACGGAAGGACAGGCCCAAACCTTAAGGAGCTTCGCCCCTAAAAGTAAACCTATCTACCGTAAAGAAAACGGCGGCGATTGCTAAGCCAGCACTCCTAAGCATGCTTGATAACGCGCCAGTCTGCCGATCATTCCCATATGCTGTCGATAGTGCGAGCGGGCCGCTTGCGCGGTGGTATTCTGCCACATCCTGATTCAGTGGCACATTTTATTCGCTGTTTCACGATCACTTGCATTCGTTCAACACAGGACATGTGAAATGTGACGTCAAAAATATTTCATAATGAATCATCAGCGTGTCTAACAATTGCATAGTCTCATATGGCGTTGGCTATGGCTCGTGATAGTAGCGACTCCTTACTTGGTATTGTCACCATTGGCACGCGGAATCGTCGTATACTTGCCCCGATTATCGGTTCACTAAAATACTCTTTTGGAGGACGGTCACCAGGCAGGGGGGAAGCGCTCGTGGTGCCCACAACAAAAAGACCCGCGGTGGCATACACGCAGGAAATATGGAGCTGTAGCAGACGACAAAACCCGCCATCCTATGAGTGACGTCAAGCGCATGTGGCGCGACAGCATGTCGTCGAGGCCAATATGGCGTTTATCGACTATGAGAAAGCATTTGACTCCATAGAAATACAAGCAGTTCTAGAAGCTCTACGTCGACAAGGGGTACCTGGCGTATACGTGAAAACCATAAAAAACATATACAAAGATTGCACAGCCACACTACTCCGACATGAGAGAAGCAGAGAAATCCCGATCAGGAGAAGTGTGAGACAGGGAGATACGATATCCCCGATGCTATTCACTGCATGTTTAGAGGAAGTCCTTAAATGTCTAGACTGAGAAGAAAAGGGAATTCGAATAGACGGAGAATATCTAAACAATTTAAGATTTGCCGACGACATTGTGCAATGATACACGAACTGCAAAACATGACTGATGACCTAAACCGGGAAAGTATTAAAATTGGACTAAAATGAATAGGCAAGACACCAAAGTTATTCTCAATAGCCTAGCCAAGGAACAGGGATTTAAAGTTAACAGTGAACCCTTAGAATGTGTAAGCGAATACATACCTGGGACAGTTACTAACAGGAACTCCTACCCATGAAAAACAAACTAGAAGAGAAGCTCAGGGGAAGATGGATGCTTGAATCGATGAACAAATCGCAAGGTACGATTTAAAACGGGGAATGTTGCGGGAGCCAACGTTTCGACAAGCGGACTTGTCTTCGTCAGGGCGGACCCATGACCCATGAAAAGGAAATTCTCCGTAGAATAAGGTTGGGCTGGAGCGCATTCGGAAGGCATTACGAAATCATGACTGGAATCTTACCGCTCTCACTAAAGCGACAAGTATTTAATCACTGCATTCTCCCAGTACTAACGTACGGAACAGAAACGCGGAGGATAATGAAAAAAACTAGAGATGAAACTAAGGAGTACGCAACGTGCAATGCAAAGAAAAATGATAGGGGTAACGCTAAGAGATAAAAATCGAGCGGAATGGATCAGAGAACAGACAGGAGTAGCCATTATTATTGTATCAATTAAAAGAAAGAAGTGGACCTGGGCAGGACATGTCATGAGGAGGAAAGATAAGACATGGACAGTAAGAGCGACGGAATGGATACCAAGAGAGCGAAAACGCAACAGAGGCAGGCAAAAGGTTAGATGGAGCGATAGAATTAAAAAGTCTGCGGGCATAAAGTGGAACCAACTCGCTCAGGATAGGGTGGATTGGAAATCGTTGGGAGAGGCATTCGTCCTGCAGTGGACCTAAACAGGCTGATGATGATGACGATTTTACCTGAAATACGTGAGTGAAATGAGTCTATAAATATATGTTGAATGTGTATCTCCAGACTTGTGCACAGGAATCACCTTCCCAACCATACAGTCGTCTGGAAGGCAGGCTGTCTGACGAGATTGCTGAAATACGATTGCTGAAATAATAGCACTGTACACTTTATCATTGTAAGTAACTTGGAATTTATATCTTCTATGCCTGAAGATGAAGAAACTTTCAGTTTTTATATTTCCTATGCCAGCAGTTGCGGAACTTCGGCACTGTGCAATGTGTGCCACAAACCATGAGGCCAGTAACTGCCCAGCAAAAGGACGCACCTGTAAGAAGTGTGGCAAGAGAAATAATTTCGCTATAGCGTGCCGAACTAAAAGCGAAAGGTCCCGCAAACTCAAAGAGAGCCCCGCCACGGTGGTCTAGTGACTATGGTACTCGGCTGCTGATCCGAGGGTCGCGGGATCGAATCCCGGCTGCGGCGGCTGCATTTCGATGGGGGCGAAATGTTGAGGCCCGTGTGCTATGCGATGCCAGTGCACGTTAAAGAAGCCCAGGTGGTCGAAATTTCCGGAGCCCTCCACTACGGCGTCTCTCATAATCAGAACTGGTTTTGGGACGTAAAACCCCACTAAACAACAACAACAATAACAAAGTCAAACAGAACGTCGCAGCAGTAGACGCCCAAGAGGAAAACTTTTGGAGTGAAGCGTTCACTAGGCGCGACAAAGATGAGCGCTGGTCGGCAAAAATAAAGATAGAAGGGACTCCCGTCATCTGTAAGCTCGACAAATGCGCAAATTGCTGGCAGCACGAAGCAAGCTGTAACAGCTAACAAGTAAAAAAAGATCAGCGCTGTGACGTCATACTAAAAACTTTTCTTTTTGTCACCAAAATGCAGCTACATGGCGCATCCGCCTTTGCGTTAGCGGAACTGATACTTCCTTTGAAATAGATTTCTTTTGTTGTCGAAGAGGATGTTCCACTACATTAAACGGATCAGCTGCCGAACAACTGGGTCTGCTACTCAGACTAGCCTCAATGGAGCAGCAAGAGCTCTATGAAACTGCGAAGCATTTTGTCGATGTTTTCAACGGTCCCGGCAGTTTGAAAGGTATTGTATACCACATGAAGCTTAAACCTGGTTCCCAAGGAGCCGTTAGACCGGCAAGGAGAATTCCACTCGCGCTTATAGACAAGGCTAACAGGGAACTATATAGATCGCATGGAAGCCGAGCAAGCGATACACAGAACGTGACTGACCCAACAGAATGGGCGAGCTACATGGTCGTGGTGACAAAAAAATGGGAAGGTACGCATTTGTCTCGACCCTACTGAATTGAACAAAGCGCTTCTAAGATACCCTATGCCTACCTTAGAAGACATTGCACCTTCTCTAGCCGAAGCCCAGTACTTTTCAACGCTGCGTCGGGCGTCTGTGAGATTAAGCTCGACGAAGAAAGCTCTAAACTTTGTACCCCCGTTGGCCGATAGAGATTTCTGCGTATGCCTTTCGGAATAGCATCAGCGCCAGAAATTTTCAAGCGAGCAATGCACAGAGTAAAGGCCTCGAGGGCACTGCCGAAGTGATGGGCAGGTCAAACGAAGAGCACGGCCACAACCTTGCCAACGTGCTAAACCGACGCCGGGAGTACAACTTGAAGGTGAACCGCGAAAAATGCCATTTTTTTTTTGCAGAAATCTGTCAAGTACCTCGGCCATGTTTTGACTCGTCCAGGACTAAGCCTTAATCAGGAGAGTCTCGCCGATATACTTCAAATTCCGCCTCCAGGCAACAAGGAGCTGTAAACATTCTTAGGTATGGTCACCTTTGTCCCCCGTTTCATTACGCATATGTCTGAAACCATAGCTCCACTCCGCGAACTCCTGAAAAAAGACGCAGCATGGGCCTGGGAAGACCGACACCAGGCTAGTTTCGAAGCTCTTCGTGAAGCTTTAGCGAAAGCCCCCGTCCTCGCGTACTACCAGAAGAAAAAGCCAATCAGGCTTTCGGTATACGCCAGCCAGAACGGGATAGATGCAGTGATAATGCAAAACGGTCACCCACTAGCATACATGGTCGCGCTCTCTTTGGAAAACAAAACAGAGATACGCGCAGATCGATAAAGAAATGCTAGCAATTGTGCATGGCTGTGAAAAGTTTCAGGACTACTTGTTTGGTCAGGCTGAGGTCCAATTGAGGTGATTTAAGAAACCTCTGCGCCAATGCCCACTTCGACTTCAGCGCATGCGCCTCAACCTGCAGAAATATCGGCTAAAGGTGAAATATACGCCGGGAAAAGAGCTTTTCATTGCCGATGCATTATTCCGGTTACCAAGTCCAACAATTTTTGAATGAATATGGTGAGCATTTTTATGACAACTCAATGGCTTATCTTCCAGTTTCTGCAAACGCCTTAACGAAGTTTTGCAAGAAACTGAGAAGGGTCCGATGATGCGTCAAACTCGTGAGTACGCAAGCACAAGCTGGCCCAACAGCAAGGATGACGTCATTCCGATGTTGCGCAGCTACTGGAACTTTCGTGATGAACTACACAAAGAAAATGGCATGGTGCTACGCAGCAACAGGCTCGTAATCCCTCCAAATATGCGTGGTGACATCCTTTCTTGGCTGCATGCCGCGCACGAGGGAGGAGAAAAAATGAAAGCACGCGCTCATTTCTGTCTGTTTTGGCCAGGCGGAAATAGTGACATAGAAGAAACAGCGCGACGCTGGTCAATTGTGCGAGCCGCATAAGCCTAGAAATGCCAGAATGCCACTGCACAGCCATGAAACGCCAAGTCTACCATGGGAAGTCTTTGGAGCAGACCTTTGCTACCATAACGGAAATGAGTACTCGGTCGTTGTTGACTTTTACTCCTTTTTTCTTTGAAATCAGGGCTGTGCAGGCTTCATCAGTGAGCAGAGTGACCTCTGCCATCGCGGATATCTTTGCTACTCATGGTTTCCCAAGCCGACTGATCACGGACAAGGGACTGCCGTTCAGCAGCCAGCAGTTTCACGACTTCATCAGTAAGATTCGGTCAAACCATGTTCGACCAAGTCCGTACCACACTCGCTCGAATGGCATGGCCGAGCGAGCAGCTCAGGAGGCTAAAAAACTACTAAAGAAGTATCAATTTGGCTCTGTTGACTTTTGTAACGCCTTGCTAGAGTGGCCGAACTCTCCGCGTGACAAGTGTTTAATGTCTCCTTCGCAGCGGCTCATGGGACGGTTGACTAGGACCCTTCTACCGGTTCCGGCTACTCACACCTGCAACCTCGGACGGTGCAACCGAAGGACATCCAGCAGAGACTGCTAGACATCCGTCGCAAGCAACGTACCTTTTACAACAGGGGTTCCAAGCCTCTACCTGATCTATCACTGGGTGCCAGAGTAACTGTGTACAACGTGCCCTCGGGAACATGGACGCCCGCTACAATCATCCAGAGAGGTGGCAGCCCGCGCTCCTACATACTTGAAGGCGAGGACGGAAGACAGTTCCAGCGGACGAGAGAACATCTGAGGCCATCCAACACGCCCAACGGGCAAGATGCCATGGCAACTATCCCTCCAGTCGCCGGGGCGCCTGGGTCTACTACGCAACAACTGTTGCGAAGAAGCCGTCGAACGCGTCGTCAACCAGCAAGATACCCGGAGCCAGAACTTCGGGCACTGTCTCAATAAACAAAAAGAAGAGGGGATGTGACGTGCCGATGACGTTGTGCAAAGCCATGCACACGCTCAAGTGCAGCAATGTACGCCCCCTTGCACGGGGCTATATAATCTACGGCTCTCTCGAATAAAGCGTTCTTTCCGCACCCGACTCGAGCGTGCTACATACAGAATGCACAGTTTTAGAAAAGCCGGAAGCAAATACGGAGTTCAGAATGTCTGCAGATTCATCGAGTGGGATTAGGTTATCGTTGAGTCTTTAAGGGTGATAGCCGAATTGTCTTCCCTGTTTACTACGTTCCAGAGTTGCCTTCGGTTACTAATTAACAGCGATGGTAAGGTTGTGTTGAAAAAGGAATCCTTAGCGTGCTTGAGGGCTGTTTTGTATTCGATGGCCACAGCCTGATAAGCAGTCCAACGTTCTTGAGTGCCACTTGTTTTTGCAGAACGGACAATGTGTTTCTTCTTATTAGACAGCTTTTTTAACGAATGCTTGTACCATGGTTTCTTAATACACCCTAACCCTAATCTGCCTTACTCGGTCATGATACGTCTTAATCCACTACCAAGCTGCATTAACCTAACGTCCACCTAATACGCCTTAATTAATCTTAATCCGGCCTAATCGTCCCGTACCCACTGTAATCTGACTTAATCCATATTAATCCGCCATAGTCCACCTTATTGCGTCATTAATTCGCCATAATTAACCCTAATGCTCATTCCACCTTAATCAGCTCTTTAACCCGCCATAATTTATCCTTCTTTTTCCACCCTAATCCATCTTATCAATTCGAATTGATCTTAATCTCCCGTAATCCACATTAGTACACCTCACTTCATCTTAATCCACATGTCTCGCCTTAATCCGCCATAATCAAACCTGGTCCGGCTTAATCCATGATGTCCAAGAAAGGTTTTTGGGTTCGGCTCCTGTCACGGTCTTCAGTTCGAGGCGTAGAAAGTCGCGCATTCGAGTCCTACACGGTATCAACCCATCTACAATGATTGATTAATCATTAATGTATTTTTTTTGATAATCATTTATCATTTCTTAGAGACGGCTCGCATGCATTTGCTGGCTCCTTAGCAAACGGTACTTATCATGATACCGTTCGTGTCGACGCCGAGGCTTTCAAGAACACCTTCCAATGAGACATATGAGGCTTGCCCGTTAAGAAATACATTTTTGCATATTTCGAGCAACAATTTTGCCTAGGCCGTCACAGCGCAAAAAAAAAAAAAAAAGGCGGGCGCACGGCATGCGGGCCCTTTCGATTCGAAAAAGGGCGCTGCGCAGGGCCTGTACACGGGCGCGGTGGGAGGTAGCGAATGGGTTAATTTATATCAGCTGTTGCCACGGTGTAAGATCTATACTAGTATATACCCTACAGCGTAGCCACCGGGCAATAGCAGCGATCTGCTCTGACGACGCGTAAGAGCAGCTACAAAGAGAGCGAGAAGTCTCTCTTTGAATAGAGGGCTCCCGAGTAATTGGTAACTTTGTGCTCCTCTTGTGAACGATGCGCCGTAGACGATTACAGAATTTGTCTGAACTGTTCATTGTAGCGTGCTACGCCGTAGAATGAGCGTTTTAACAATCCCGGGGGTGGTTCCAACCCTCTTAAAGGGCAACTCCGGCGGTTTTTTCACCATGTTCTGATATCAATGTTTTCGAATAGAACTGATTGTCCTGTAGCAGCCAGGGTGGTTCAATTTGCTCAGAAATGCACCAATAATTTTAAATAACCGACCGAAAGGCGTGTTCATACCGAAACAGAAACAGGTAGACGCTTCTTGCAGCGTACGCGATGACGTCACAGCCTTCCCGCCGTCAGAAATATGGAGAAAAATGACAATGGCGAGGTCATGCGACGATGTTTTGTGTTATGCCAGCTTTTATGAACTTGACAGCGACGATTTGAACGCTGAAGTACCGCCGTTTTGCTTTTGATGTCCCGCAGGCTCGGGTAGGCAGCGTTGAAGGTGATGACGTCAAAAACACAGGTTGGCCCGCAGGGGAATCTGCTAAAAAATTTTAAAATTTGTTTCTAGGAAAACTAAATGACTTGCAACCGCCTGGTTTGGCATATATTATTACAGTGCCGGGGAGAATACATATTGAACATTTCATTAAGATCAGTGGACACTGAAAAATCGCCGGAGTTGCCCTTTAAAGCGGTACGCATTTTCGCGTTTACTGACCCTTTCTCGGCGAAAGTGGCGATCATGGAGATCAAGTTTTCGGACGCCCGCCGGTCCTGGTCGGAATAGTGCTCCGTGTGGAGTAACGGCAGACCGAACGTGTACGCCAAGTCCATGCCATGGCCGACGCCAGCCCAGCTGAATGGCGGATGCTGCGTCGGCCACTGGTCGAACACGTACGAGTAGACGGCGCCGCCACGCGCTGCGTGAGCTGCTGCAGCCACGTGCATCGGGCACACGAACAAGCGCTCGCTCAGGTAGTCCAACAGCTGGCGTCGCACTCCAACGTGGTCCGTCGCACGGGCAGCATACTGGTCCAGCAGCTCGGCCGCATCGTCGCTCAACCACGAGGTGATCACCTGCAGCGTGCAAAACACAAGCATTCCAGTGCATACAGAGGTTCCCATGGATATGTCGAACCAGAAGGATATATATACGATCGTCGCCAGTGTGACCGCGTATTGTTACAGATGGCCGTACAGGGCTCAGGTCCTCACGACCCCACGCTGCGACGAGACGTTCGCCTGCGACACCCGCGACCCACCATAACTCTCTCTCTTTCTCAGTCAGCCTGAGGAATACAGGGATGGATTTGCTTTTGTGGCGCGGTGTATACGGGCAATGGAAAGTGCAAGGCCACGCTGCCCCTTTGTAATGGCCGATTTACACAAACGCGGTCGGCTGCGTTGAGGGGGACGTGCTAGACAATCCGGCAAGGAATGGCGCTAAATGCTCGCCACCGAAAGAGCACCCATTCGGGGTAACAACTAGCTTGAAGATCGCTGTCAGTGGAAAGGATATGACCGCGACCGACAGATGGGCCATCGCTCGCCTTCACCTTGTGCGTATTCGTGGCGGTGAAACCGCGCGACTCACAGCTCCACGGGCATGGCCAGCTTCTGAAAGCTGTATAGTGTGAAATCCATGCCCCCCACCTCCGCGCCCGAGAGCGCTGAACAGTTGACAAAAGGCAGCATAAGTTGCTCACTTCTCAACTCCCCTGAGTGATTTCAGCTGAAGGCGCTTTACCCCAGTGAAACAATCCTGACACAGTGAATTGATAACAGTGGCAGATGCTCTGAATCAGAACGGATACTGTCCAGTCCGTGTAAGTTGTCGCGTCGCCTGCTCAGTTCGCCATGCTGAGCACTTTGTAAACTACAGATCAGGTATCGCTACGCGAAGTCTAACAGCGCAGTCTTCTTATCTCACCCGAGTGATAGAGCTCTTGAGTGTTTCACGGTCCATGTTGTCAGGATTGTCCGACAGTAGTTCGGGCCAAGGCCGCGGCCAAACGAGCGGCGTGAGGCCCTCGTCAGATGTGACACCGGTCAAGAGGTCCACGCTGGCGTCGAAGAAGCCCTTGCGCACGGCCACAGCGGGCACCTTGGGCAGGAACTGGTCGTGGTAGGTGGGCAGAAAGGCGAACACTTTGCCCGGAACGGCCTCAGATGACGCCACCACTAACTCGTCGGCGGACCTGTGTGGACAGCTTTATCAGTATGATGCTGGCACTGAGGTTTCTGTGAAAGGCTCCATCATAGCAGAACGCCGTAATGAGATTGATTCTCGGTGACATAAGTGTCTTTGTATATGCTCCCCCAGGGTTCTATAAAGGGAATCGCTACTCTAGCGGACGTGTGAACGTGACGCCCTCTCTTCGCAGCAGCTGCGGCATTCCGCTTGAAATGAATGGAAAATATTAGGAGTGTGCGAATATTCGAATGTGGCGAGTATTCATCGAATATTGCATTTTCGATCTCAGCGTTCGATTCGATAATTAGGCACTCGCAATTTTCGAATACTCGAGACGATTAGAATATTGCGATACACTGAACACGTGATCCACTCATCTTGCTAAAAATGAGTGATAGTCCGTGCATAGGCAAGATGTCGAGACTGCCATTGCCTACGTAGGAAAGCGTCGGCAGTGCACGCTGTCTTGTACGCACGACTTGTGCTCGCCAATATTTGCAGTCACCATAAGCAGCCATATGTGTTCGGTAGCCCAGTTGGAGCTCATGTAGCCATGCTTATGCCTGTGTATGTACTGCACGCTCTTTTAACAGGCAATCAAAACGTGCTGCGCTGCCATTAGCAGCAGTGTTCTCGTGCAACATCTCTTCGGAATGCACAGCAGCGGCCTGACCACGTGGGACAACTAATACCCTTTTGCAGCTTCCTTTATTTTGCGATATGAACAACATGAAAGAACTTGCTCCGGGAATTTTTCGATGTATTGAAGCGCAGCCCAAGAGGCTGTTATGAGCAATGTTGTCATATGTTTAATTTCCTGACAAGTCGCACGCTTTGTGATTTTACCGGAATGCTCTGGTGGGTGTCTAATGCGAGGTCTGTCAGTAAATTTTGATACGTAGCTGTTTTCGTGAGATCTGGTTATCCTCCGCGTATAACCCATTCAGCTATACGCGACGCGCATGAAAGTCGCACAGCGGCGGCCGCCGGAACCACCGTCGGGCCTCGTCCCGGAGACGCCCGCTTTCACTGCACGCATGGCCGTGGTGCATGCCTGCGATTCACCGCTTGCGTGCACCTTCGATCGTTGTTTTTGCGGTGACAGCGTACGCAAAGGAATCGCCCTGAGTATTACCGGTAATATTACCGCTTTACCTTAGCGGTGTCAACGGACGTGTGTCTGATGTCTGAGCTGTCTGGTGTGACAGTGTCTCCTGCAACCGCCCCATATGTTTGCCACCCAGGAGTGTCAACAACCTTGCCCATGAAGCGAAGCTCATTGTCATTATAACGAGCGATAATAACGGCAGGCCCAAATGTCTTCATTTGTTAGCTTTGTGAAGGAAAGCTCTTAATGCGGACACCTACTTCGTCGACATGACGCGTACTTTTACGGTCGGCTGAGGAGCGCGCCCGTCGCGCTTGAGAATGGTTCGCATACAGCTGCGGCCACGTCTAAAGCCAGCGACAATGGAGCTTGCAAACCAGCAAGCTTTTAAGCATGCGTCCTGCTACTGTCTGCACAGCATGTATTTCCCGTATTCCATCGTTGCAAAAGCGCGTTTCGATGGGCAAGACCCGAAAACTTGCTCCCATGCCAAAGGCGCACTAATTTTATGTTGTGTCATTTTTGGTATAAGCACCAATGGTGTTTTAGTATAACCGTCGCGCCCAAATTCTATCGCCTGATGTATCTCCGAGTGTGAAGAGCAAGTGCAGCGCCATCATTGTCATTATTTTCGTGTTCCTGGCAATAGTCTTCAAATTAAATGCATGTCAATTAGGTTTCCCAGCGTAGAATACCAAAAGCGTCCCATCCTCTCTAAGATTCACTAAATTGCAAAAGCGTGCAAGAACGAAGCACTTAGTTAAAAGAAGTACACAGACACAGTATTAAATGTTTGGAACCAAATGGAAAGCCTGGTAATACACACTTCGTACATCACGCGCTTCATGAAGCCATTTTCAAAACAGAGACAGAACTACATCTGAGCTACATCCCAGAATATTCACCCACTATGCAAATGAATAAAACGAAAACAAGCGCTCGCTACAGCATCACAAGCTGAAACATCGAAGTTTAAAAACCGACCACAAAGCATGACACAGCTTTAGGTTAAAGTGAACACGCGTGATTTCCAGACACCAAGGCTTCGGAGATCAGACATATCCCATTGCGGTAAAGTAACGTGACGTTGAACTCCTTGTCAAACGATGTTATTGCAGGGTTGTGACAGCCGACCTGTTGCTGTACAACCTTTAATATGCCATTTTTAATAACGGCCAACACGCAGATAGTTGAGGCGAGCGCACCCAATCATCTTGCGCTGCAGGTCGAATTTCAGAGCAAACGATATGTAGGGCAACAGCCTATTACGTGCAAAGCATGGGTGGTGCAGTGACGCTTTTGTAGACGCCGTAAATCTTTTTGTTTAGAGCGTCTAACATCGTTTATTTATAATCAAGACAACGCGTCTCATACGTAAGCAATTTAATATGTTTTATCTTCGGGCTGTACAAGAGGTTTCAGCGCAGACAGAGAGAGAGAGAGAGATGATGGGCGGAAGGCAGGGAGTTAACCGGAAGGAAAATATCCAGTTTGCTACCCTGCACTGGGGAAGGGGTGAAGGGAGACAGAAAGGGAT